>PITA01002015.1:0-17776 GCA_004023965.1 Spilogale gracilis
AAGCTCTTGTCATGAGGTATCTCCTTATTTCCTCCCTTTGCTAAAGTCATTGACATAAACATACTAGACTTATAGAAATTTACCTTTATCTATGTATCTATATGGAATTCCAAATTGCCATATACCTAGCACTTTGTTAAATATCAGGAGAAAAAAAGACTATCAAAAAATATATAATTAATGCATAAATGTGTGTAATAATGATAAATTAACTATGAATTTGATATTTTTCAGTGTTAAGTAGAACAAAATTTTATTCTAGGTAGTTTAAGAAAGAGGGAATCTGTTTAAGAATATTAAATATATTGGGGCACCTAGGTGGCTCAGTTGTTAAGTGCCTGCCTTCAGCTCAGGTCATGATCCCAGAGTCCTGGGGTCAAGCCCTGCATCAGGGTTCCTGTTCTCCGGGAAGTCTGCTTCTCCCTCTCTCACTCCCACTGCTTGTGTTGCCTCTCTTGCTGTATTTCTCTCTGTCAAATAAATAAATAAAATCTTAAAAAAAGAATATTAAATACATTAGTTATATATTATTGTAGGATATTAAAAGGCTTAAGAAATCAATGGCCTGAAGAAGAAAATGCTAAGTTAATTTTCAATAATAACTATTCAAATCATTCTAGGGAACCTGTATGCCAAGAAAATTTCTTTTAATATTATAAACTTATAAACCCTAGAACATTTACATTGTCACAACCAGGATCCACCAAAATTAAAAACCACTATGATTAGGAAATCATACACTCACACACCTACAGGCATTGAGGACAGGACTATGATGGAAAAAAATATTATAATTGTTTCTCTTGTCTCCAAAACCACATTGTATCTATTGTAACCTGCACCAGCAAAACTGGTGTTTGCTCCCCGTCTTTCTGCTTTCATGGTGCCAGTTACTGAACTATGGCACAACTGTTGAGATAGTGCATAAAACAGAAAATGCCTTAATGTCCATGTCTGCCAGGTGAAACAGCTGCCATATGGCCTCCATCTCACTTCTGTCTTCCAATATCTTATGTATGCATGGATCAGCCAAATCTAAATCGCATCCAGAAACCACATAAGTTTGGAAAATGGAGTTTTTATTTTTCACCCTCTGTATTACAGGGAGGCAAAATAGAGAAGGGTGGAATGGATGTTGAATGGATAACACAGGACATACAATCTGCATTACTAAAAATGAATTATATGTAATAATGACTTTATCATTTAGGTGCTGGTATCTCTTAAAACTGTATTTCTCTTCTACCTTGTTTTTATTTTTTATTTTTTAGATTTACTTATTTGACAGAGAGATAAATCACAAGTAGGCAGAGAGAAAGAGGCAGCAGGCTCCCTGCTGAGCAGAGAGCCTGATGTGGGCCTTGATCCCAGGACCCTGAGATCATGACCTGAGCCAAAGGCAGAGGCTTTAACCCACTGAGCCACCCAGGCGCCCTACCTTGTTTTTCAAAGCTCCTTGCCTTTGCCTCTACATTCAGAGTGTTTCTCTGTATTAGACCATACTAGGATATTGCAAAGAAACAAAATATGATGTTAAAAGTGACTTAAATAAATGTAGGTAAGTATTACTTCACAGATAAAGAAGCTCAGAGCCTGAACAATTTCAATGTTGATGACCTAGTTTAAACATGTTTTCGAAACCCAAGTTCTTCCTTCTTTATGTCCTGCCATCTCCAATTGTTTAGGTTGATTTTCAGATTTGCCTCTCATAACCTTAAGATCTAAGATGCATGTTGACAGAGCTTGTTGCAAAGGCAAAAGTTAGGGTCAGCTTCTTTTCAAATGATTCTTTATACAAGGGGAAAAGGTCATCCTGAAAAACCCAGCAACTCCTTTTTGCCAGAGTGGAAATGTGAGGGCTTTCAGGGAAACACTTGGAAAGCTACTGTATTTTTGCAGAAAAGAAAGTGAGAAGGACTTAGGAGTTCTATGCAGGTATCTCCAAATCCACCAGCCAAGTCAGAACCTTTCTTCCACACCACACATACTCCTTTCCTTTAGAAACTGTTTCCTTAAAGTATATTCTCCTCTATTTAGTTTCCCGAGTCATTTCTTCCTCCACTATATTACCCAAATTCCGTTGGTCACCAAGTTCTATCTATTGCAATTCTTAATACATCTGAAATCCATCCCCTTTTTTAAATTTTCAATGCTTCAGTTATAGGTTCAAACCCCATTACTACATTATTACAAAAGTCTGTTCAGTCCCCACACTGGAGTCTTAATTCTCATCAATGCCAGAATGATTTTATGGAATACAAATTTCATTATGTTATTCCCCTACTTCAAGTTGTTACTGTCTCCCAATAGCTTTTAGTATGAAGTATAGACCAATAAGTTAGCACACAGTCCTTCATCTTGCTATTGCTATCTCTAGGCCTTCTTAACTTGCCATTTCACTGAATACAATTCAAACTCCAACCATCTAAGATTTTATAATGTCACCTACATTCTTCACCTGTATGATTCTGAACATATTAGTCACTCTTTATAAAACCTCTCTTCCCCACTTTTTTTTTTCCCCTAATATGACTTGTCTTTTAAGGCTCAGCTCCTCCAAGAATTATTTCCTGGGAACCTGAGTAGCTCAATTGGTTAGACAACTGCCTTCAGTTTGGGTCATGATCCCAGAGTCCCAGGATCGAGTCCCAGGATCATGTCCCGCATCAGGCTCCCTGCTCTGTGGTGAGTCTGCTTTTCCCTCTGCCCTCCTTCCCCATCTCATGCTCTCTCGCTTGCTCTCAAATAAATAAATAAAATATAAAAATAAGAGAATTATTTCTTGACCTGAAAATATGAATTAAGAATCATGTTTTCCCACTTCATCCTAGGTATACATAAGTCATAATTTTTCATATTCCTTTGTAATTCAAATCTGTTTATATCTTTTGAGTAACCTTTTTGAGAACTGTAACAGTGCTTTTCTCACCTTTTCTCACTCATGAAACACTAATGGATTAAATTAAAAAGTATTTGTTCAGTGGTTACTGTATAACGCATACTGTATGAGATGTGAAGATATAAAAGGTAAGCTGTGGCTCCCATTGTCAATGACTTAAATGTTACATTATGAAATTGAATACAGGCACTTTGTTCTAGTCACGGCACTAATTAAAACTTATAATTATATATTTATTACCTCCAACAGACTGAAAATTACTATTCACAAAGAATATGTCTCCTTTTATCACCAGTGTCTACATAATTCCTAGTCCATAGTAAACTCTGATTTTTAAAAAAATTAAAACAGCTTTACTGAGATATAATTGGCATAAAATAAGCTGTGTATATTTAAAATGTACCATTTGATAAGTTTTGATATATATATAAATCAATGAAATCGTCATTGCAATTAAGATAATGAACATATCTATCACACAGAAAGGTTTCTTATGCCATTTTGTAATCTTTTCTTCCCAGCCCCACCAGACCCTCTCAATTACTAGCAACCACAGTCTGTGTTCTTCCAGTGTAAATTAACTTGCATTTTCTAGAATTTTAATAAATACAATCATGTAACATGAGTTCTTTATATCTACTTTATTACACTCAGTATAATACTTTTGAGATAGCTAATTTCTTTTTATAATAGAATATGATTCTATTTCTAAATTTACCACAATTTTTTTATCCTTCTCCCATTGATGGATTCAGGCTGTTTCCTGTTTTATTTATTACAAATACAGCTTCTCTGATCATTTATATACTAGTATCGACACATGTTTTCTTTCTCTTGGATAACTAATGAGGGAAATGTCAGTAATTTGTAGGCATATGTTTAACTTTTTAAGAAACTGTCAAACTCTTTCCAAAGCAGCTGTACCACTTTGTATTTCCACCAACAATATATGAGAATTTCAGTCCTTCCATATCCTTTCCGATTTTTTAAACATTCAAACTTTTAATTTTAGATATTCTCCTAGGTGCATAGTGGGATCTCATGGAATTACTTTGCATTTTCCTAATTGTTAATGATATTGAGTATCTTTGCATCAGTTTTTTTTCACTATTAGTATATCCCCTCCAAAGAATTACCCATTTAAGACTTTTGTCCACTTTTTATTGGATGATTATTTTCTTAGTATTGCATGTAGAAGGTTTTTAAAAATATATTTTGGATATAAGTCCTTTGTTGAATATGTCATTTGTAAATGCTTTCAAAGTTCTGAATTTTTAAATAAGACCAAAATATATGAGAACATTAAGACAATTTTTCCTCCAAGTGGATACCCACTTTCATCATACTGAAGTAAAAGAAAGAAGACTGATCTCCCTACCTGAAATAGTCATTTTAAAAAGAGAAAGAAAATAGAAAAGAAAAGAGAAAGGAAAAGATATAATGGAGCAACAGTTTCAGCAAGGCCCTATGAAAGGCCTTGAGTGGCATTCCAGTCATAAAATAAATGAGATAAACTCTATCATTATCCCAGATTACTGCCATGGGAGAGTTCTAGGCCACAATTTAGAAAAGGAGAAGCAGGTGGAGACCAACAAACTCCATGAGTTCTGGAGGCAGAAATGATGGTCCAGGGTGAACAAACCAACTAGAGTTTAGAAGACAGAACTGGAGAGGAGAGAACAACAACTTTGGGTATTTCCAGAAGCTCCCTATTCCATATTTTGCTGAATGGTGATCAGCATGTGCATTTGAGGAAAGTAACCAAAACCAGGACTAAAAACAAACAAGTAAAATGAATAGTGGTGCTCACACAGGGCTGAAGAGCTTCATAATTGGGTGGAGAATATAGAAGTTTCCTCTCTCTAATGGGGATAATTAGTCCGACACTGAACACTGCTTCTGTCCCAATTACAATATCTAAGAAACAAAACCAGAAATTATCAAATTGTTTCTAACTTAACTGCATCTCAAAATAAAACTCAAGAGTATTTATAGGAATACAAATATGCCCAACACCAAACAAGGTAAAATACAGAACGTTTAACATCTAATAATAAATACCAGCCATGTAAAAGTGCAAGAAATATGATATACAATTAGCAGAAAATTCAATCAATTTAAACCAACTCAGAAGTCATACAAGTGTTTAAAAACAAAACAAAGCAAAACAAAAACTAGGGGCACCTGGCTGGCTCAGTTGATAGAGCATGTAACTCTAAATCTCAAGGTTGTAAATTTGAGCACCATGTTGGTTGTAAAGATAACTTAAAAATAAAATTAAAAAAAAAGAAAAATGAAAAATGATACTTTAAAATAGTAATTATAAACATATTCCTTGAAAAAGTTAGGAATAAAATCTATATGTTTTGAGATGTAAAATATACTAGACAGGATTAACAGTGAATTAGATATTGAAAAAATGTAGTTGACTTGAATGTAATAATAGAAACTATCTGAAAATAAGGGGGGAAATAAAAATAAAAAATAGTGAACTGAGAATCATTCAGTTGGAATTAGTGGGAAAACATTGACCATTCAAATATTATTTGAGTTTGGAATTTCCAAAGGAGAAAAAAAAGAATCAGAAAAAATATTTGAAGGAATTATGATCAAGAACATTATATATGTGAAAAAACCTATAATTCTACAGATGCAAGAAACTCAATATACTCCAAGCACAAAAAGCACAAGGAAAACTATGATAAGGCACACTGTAATCAAATTCCTCAAAACCAATACTAAAGAAAAATCTTATAAGGATTGTGTAGAACCAAAAATATATTATGAACAAAAGGATAAAGTTAAGGATGGCTGCACATTTATCATTGGAAACAATACAAATGAAAAGAGAGTAATTCAGTATGTTTAAAGTATTAACAGAAGCTATCACCCTAGAATTCTATGCTCAGCAATAGTCTTTCAAAATAATGTCAAAATAGAGAATTTTTTAAAGTCATACAGCAGCTGAAAAAATCATCACTAAACACACAGTACAAGAAGTTCTTTGGGCAAAAGGAAAATGATCCATACAAAAAAATGGATCTACAAAAAAATATATGATGAAAAATTACCTAAATTCAAAAGGCATGGTTATTGTTTTGGTTACTCTCATGCCATATATCCTCATTCAGTAACTAAATATAAAAATAAAGCATCTGTGACGGCTCATCTTTATCTCTGTGTCCCTCCCCAAGATTTACATTATCAGGGAATAAGAAATGAGTATTTCTTTTTTTATTTTTTAAAAAGATTTTATTTATTTATTTGAGAGAGAGAGAGTGAGAGAAGCATGAGAGGGGAGAAGGTCAGAGGGAGAAGCAGATTCCCCGCAGAGCTGGGAGCCTGATGTGGAACTCCATCCTGGGACTCCAGGATCATGACCTGAGCTAAAGGAAGTGGCTTAACCAACTGAGCCACCCAGAGGCCCCAAGAAACGAGTATTTCTTATAAGATGCAGTTTTATGATAAATATTAACCAAAATATATTCACATTCTGTAGACAACAGGACTTCACAGTTTCTTTTATGTTTTCCTGGCCCTTTTTGAATTTGCAATGATGGAAATTTCTCAGATATGGGCTCTCTTCTACACTCTTCAAATTTCATTCTTGTTGCTTTGAAAAATATATCTTCTAATGCTACTTCAGCTGTCACTTCTTTGTCATTAACCAGCAAATCTGGAATCCTAAATACCTGGTTTGTGATGGCACCCCCAGGAGGCATCTCCACTTCCCTGGCTCATTCTAGACCCCTTCATTAAAGGGTTGCCCCCAATTTAGTATTTTTATTTAAATTTAATTTCCTGAATCAGTATACTTTTTAATATCTCGTGTATTGCACCACCCTTTCAACTGCTTTTTGTTTACTGTACTCACTATTCATTCCAATCTTAACTTTTCCTTTGATTTGAGAACTCCACCAATTTTCTGGTATCTTATAATATAATTTTGGCTCAATATCTTCATGAACAGCTTTGAAGAGCATCTCTCCTGGTTTGTCTGATATCCTGATTTCCAAAAATCACCCCAGTGGGCAGTTTTTGAATTTAAACATTCTCGCTTCACTAATCAATCTAGATGTTTTCCTTAACCTCTAGCTTTGTTTGTTTTATAAAAGTATAGCATAAAAACTTGAAACCATCAGCTTTCTGTTTCCTCTGTGTTAAGCCAAAACCTAAAATCTAATTTTTCTTCTCAATATTTCTACATTTATTCCCTAAAACATTCTTGTTGCCCAATACCCGTTATAATCAGTAGATTTTCTGTCTGTTAGATCATCTTATTACTTTCTACTACCAAAAAAAAATTGCCATATTAACATTGATAAAACACCAAGATGTTATGCTAAGTTCTGCTGAAGAATGTATATACTGCTCTCTAACTTTGATTGTATCACTTTGGGTGCCTGGGTGGCTCAGTCAGTTAAACGTCTGCCTTCAACTTGGTTCATGATCCCAAAGTCTCAGGTTTGAGTCCTGCATCTGTCTCCTTGCTTGGTGGAGAGGCTGCTTCTCTCTCTGCCCCTCACCCCTCACCTCACTTGCTCTCTTTCTCTCTCTCTCTCTCTCTCTCAGATAAATAAATAAAATCTTTAAAAAACCCTAAATTCTTCAGTTTCCTAATCAAGTTTCTTCATGATTTAATGCCAAGTGATTTTTATAACTGTATTCTACTTCTAATGCTATCTACTCCATTTCATAAGTTTAGATCCTCACGATACTCTCCCTAGAATATATTATTACTATACATTCATAGATAGTGTAGATATGTTTATTTTGCTAACATGTGTTTATTCTCTGCCTGAGTCACATGAGCCCTTCAAAGTCTACATCCTAATCAACATTCTACTTCAAGCATTGTGTGAATAAATCCATTAATTGATGTTGCTTGGTCATGCTGGTTGTTCAGTCAACAATAAATTATTCCTGGAGAAATTATATTTCCCTGTTTCAATATTTAAAAATTTCCTTTCTTACATGAAGCATTTTATATTTACTATTCTGTTCTCTAACTCTACATATACAACATTTAGTACTTTATTTCTTACAATATAAAAATGATAACACATAAAACCCGTGTTAACCATTTAATTGGAATTTTATAGATATCTAATGTCTACATACTTAGAACCAGATAACTTTAAAATATGAGTATTGTAACTTTCAAGACCCTTATCCGTGTTACTTCATACAGAATCTCTACCTCCAGAAATAAAAGGGTTAACTTCAGCTTAGGACCCACTATCCACTCTTTTCTATAAGAGACATCTGGATGTTCTTGAGCAGACTCTTTTGAAAACATACTAATATCATTTGTGAAGAGAAGGATATGGATATCTCTATCTAAAAATGCTTTTTGGGGGCTCCTGGGTTGCTCAGTTGGTTAAATGACTGCCTTCGGCTCAGGTCATGATCCCGGAGACCTGGGATCAAGCCCCACATCGGGCTCCCTGCTTGGCGGGAGGCCTGCTTCTCCTTCTCTCACTCCCCCTGCTTGTGTTCCCCCTCTGGCTGTGTTTCTCTCTGCCAAGTAAATAAAATCTTTAAAAAAAAATAAAAATAAATGTTTTTTAGCAAGATACATCTGGTGTGCCTAGAACATTTATTATAAAGAAACCTGTATTTATAGATTTATGTCACATGGATGGCTGGAAAATAGGAAATATATTCTTCTATATGTGTAACTAATAAATTAGAGACACAGGAATCACCAAAACAAAATTTTGCAATATTGGAAAAATGTATATTTTTGGGAATTGAATTTGATGGGACTCTTCCACAAGATGATAAACTATAATTGGCTCTAACTTGTATACTTGAAATCATTAGTAAAGTTAGATGTTGAATAAAATGCATAAGTTGCATAAATCAACCCTTTGAATTACTACAACTTCACTGTGCCTAGCATGGTTTTGATGTATGGAATATATTCAGGAATGTTCCAATATTGATTGCTTATAGTCTGAGGAAAAAGAAGAGCACCTACTTTTTCATCATTTCATGCAAAATGGACATCCATATATGTACCGATATGACACAATGTAACCTATAACATAAAAGTATATAATAAAACATTTTATACATCTGGTATATAATTTACAACACTATCTTTGAGTGATATTTTTCACCCTGGTATAACATTTATGACACTAACATATTTACCATGAATAAAATTTTATAAATATAGAAATTTCTAACCTTGAAATTATTTCTAAAATATGTAATTTATATTTAGAACATCAATAGTCTAACCTGACTCTTTTTCTGTGGTGCTTGTTTTAGTGTGTGAGAAACTACAGGCTCTTATTTTTATTCCCATGCCCTTTTAATAGAAAGTCCCAATACCTGGCATTCTAGGAATTTTGTGTCATTTTAGTACAGTGCTATTCTGGATTCAGATGGAATGGTGTGAAGTTTGATGTTGTTTGAAGAAGCTGGGGTTCATCTTGTGTAAGGCTTTGAAAATGAGAAGAAAAGGCTTTCTTATATTTGGAAGTGTCCTGGCAATGAGCAAAGGCAAAAGAAAATCACTGCAGAATGCTGTTTGTTCAATTCAAAAAGCAGTCTGCTACTTTATGGGCCATTTTTATTCTTTGACTGGCTTCCCTGGGGAGATTCAAATAAAGAGGTTTGAAATATACCAGGTTGAAAGGCTGAATATGTCAAGAGTATGGATCACTGAAGCAAGATCTTCATCTTGCAGCTTAATTTTCTGACTAGAGCACTTCACAAATGAATAGAGATATTCATGGTTACCGCTGATGCCTCAGACTCCAGGAACATCAATGAGTCTCCAAGGGGTTCAAAATATTTCACCACATTGAACATCAGTGGGGCAATCTCTTTTTAGTAGAGCAGATGCTACAGACCTTACCAAATTTCCAAATTCCTCCTTTCAATAATACATACTTTTTTACACTCTACAGCATGAGTCAAAGCAAGCAAATTGTAAACAGATTTTGTTTATCATTTCATGCAAGAGGGAAACCAGAAGTTTTGTCGCACAATATGTATGTTGAAAATAGGCATTATTGGGCACCTGAGTGGCTGTCGGTTAAGCACCTGCCTTTGGCTCGGGTCATGATCCCAGGGTCGTAGGATCAAGTCCCACATCAGGCTCCCTGCTCAGTGGGAGCTTGCTTCTCCCTCTGCCCCTCAGCCTTGCTTGCTTGTGTTCTCTCTCTTGTTCTATTTCAAATGAATATTTTTTAAAAAAAATAAGTAATATTGAGCTGTGTATCCTTTTGAATAATTCTACTTTGTTCTTTTTTATCTCATTAATCCTCCTGTGGTCTTGAGCAGAAAATACAAGTGCTAAACTCCTTGGTACTCCTTGGTACTTCACATTTGAGGTAATTCAGTGTGTGCTATAGTTAGGTAAAGATCTGAAATACTTTTTATACAAAATTTATTAATTGACAATAAATATACTTTCCAACTCTACCAGAAAGAAACTGAAATGAAATAGTGAATTTGAAATTCAGTGGAGGATGTTAAAAGCTTTGGATTTACAGAAGTGCTTTCATCTCTCCTCCCACTAAAAATTAATTACTCTGAAAAAATGTGTGACCTGGGTAGTTTGTTACAATGGTGAGATGGAAGAATATTTCCCCCAAATAAGAATGATGTCCCTCTTGCAAAGAAAGGAATTATCAAGGTTTGTCAAGCAAAACCCCTTTGAATTTTAGAAATTAAGTTTGATTAAATACACAGAAAAATAAATATAATCCCATAGGCAGAAACATGAGAAAAGAAGTTAACCCAGGGAAAATATCACATGTAATTTTGATAATATTATTACAAAATATTGTGAGAGAGCCAAAAGAATGAGTCAGTCATCTAAAGAAATGAATGTGATGACACAGAGAGCTCTTTGGGGAACTCACATATAAAAATGACTTGGACAAAATGTAGGAGAAATGAAGGAAAATAAAAGGTGAATTTTAAAATATTAAACAATGTCTAATACTGATGTCAGAAAGCTAAAGGTAAAACAAAATATGAACACAGAAATATAGGAAATGCTTAAAAGGCAAAGCATAAGGAACTAGTTAGTCTGCTTATTTGGGGTTAATGGTAAAGTGTGAGAACACAGGGAGAATTAGGCCACTCATATTTTTCTGCTATTTTATGAATTATCCATTTGTTGTATTCATTTATATATCTTATTTTTTATTGTGCACAAATATCCTCTATATGTTAGAGGAAATATAAGGCTCCATCTGAGTAGGATAATTTTCAACCAAAATGAAAATAAACATGAATAAAACAATTGAAATTTATCTGTGATGACTAGTAATAGAGCATCTAACTTCTCAAGATAATCATACATTATTCTTATATTATTGACAGCCAACATTTCATGTTACCATTTGCCTTGAACTGTGCCAAATTAGTCCATAAATTATGTGTAAATGTGTCACCTCACTTAGCCTTCATTTCAAACTGTTATCTAAAATCTACAAATGAGGAAAGCTGAGGTACAAAGAGGTAAATTAAATTCCTGACATCATTATTTTCTTCAAAGCAAGAGTCTACATATTTTTTTGTTTTCTGGAACTCCTCCAATTTGCTGACCTCAGTTGAGGTCTACCTGCCACTATGGAAACTTCAGGAGACTCTTGGTAACTAGAATGCAAACAGACCTAGCACATTTAGTTAATTTTCCCACAAGGAGACTCTGCCAAGACTTCAGCAAAAATGCAAAGTTGTGGGTTTGGAAAATAAAAGCCAAACCATCAGAGGTCTTTCTTGATACCAACTTTTCACTCCCTACTCTGCCTATTTTATCAAGCCATAGTTAGTTATCAAGTCATAGTTATTTTTTTTAAGATTTTTTTTTTTTTATTTGACATAGAGAAACACAGCCAGAGAGGGGACACAAGCAAGGGGAGTGAGAGAGGGAGAAGCAGGCTTCCTGCCGAGCAGGGAACCCGATGTGGGGCTCGATGCCGGGTCTCTGGGATCATGACCTGAGCTGAAGGCAGTCGCTTAACCAACTGAGCCACCCAGGTGCCCCAAGCCATAGTTATTTTTAATCAGTTTACTGAAAATTATTTGAAACTTTCATGTGTGTATATGTGTGTGTGTGTATGAGTTTATATATGTTACCCTCTCTAGAAGGAGGTCTATGAGAAGAGGGGCTTTTTTTGGTCTTTTTCTATGCTACTTACCAAATATTAAATTAATGCCTGTCATCTAGTGGACACCCAATATATATTTAGCTAATTAAAATTGATGAATTATGAGAGAAAAAGACACATAAGGTGCATAGAGTGCTGTATCTGTACAAAAAAGAGTAAGCTAAAAACAATGCCACAATCAGAAAAATTTAAGATTACTATCACCATAAAAGTATCAAAAGATGCAGAAATAGTCAGGCTATAGCAAAATATTGTTTTTCACTAGGTTGACTGATGAAGATGAAAGAGATAGTTTCAGGAGCCTGATGTTTGAGAAATATTTTTTTTGCTGGCTACAGGGTCCCAGGAGAGAATGGCATACCAGATGACCATGCTGTCTCCCTTGAATAAGATGTATGTAATACATCTTGCCTGCTATAATGTTAGGCTTTCCCAACAGGTATCCATCATCCTGTAGGAATTATGCCTTTCTCCTTTAGAAATGTCTGTTAAGAACACTGGAGAGTGTCAATCTTTTACCAGGCCAACTTGTCGCCTTATCTCAGAAGGATAGATGGATTAACATAAGGATACACTTTGGTTTATGCTTGGTGTCTAAGGTTTTGACAAGATGACCCAAATAATCAGGGATGTGGAAAGAACAAGATTGGACACTTAGTAACAAGGAGGTTTTAGAAAGAAGTATGAGACTGTATTTTCTGAATGAGTTTTGCCCATGATTTTCATCACTATCTTAGCAGCACTATCCTTGGGCATATTGAATGCCTGATAAAACATTCTCTGACAAAACACTTCCCATTTTCCAGAGAACAGGAGATCTGTGGCTTGATGCCTTAAGAGTTTCATGTCTTCTAAAATACTGTATATTATACAGATAGTATATGCGGATAGTATAAAATAGTGGAATGACATTTATTGGATAAAAATACATTCAGAATTTCTCAGGCCAATCTCTGTACACAGCTGTTAAGTTTGAGTATAACCACCAATAGGGTCTTCTGACTCATAAAAAATAGTGGTTTGGAGGGCAAATTATGTGATATCATATCTGATGAATACATATTTAGATGCACCTAGGAGAAGATGTTTTATTACTGTATAGAGTGTCAAGTTTTACTGAAAGTGTACTGTAAATGTACATAATATATTATAAATTTATATGGCACTCATCCCTCAGAATTAAGATGTGGCTTGTATTACCAGAAAAAAATGCTGACCAACAAGATACTACTAACCAGTAAGGAGCACATACAATGGGCAATGTAGAAGGGAATTATACATCATGGCTATCGCCTTGTGACCAGTAACAAAAACAAGAAAACTCTTTCATCAATCTTCCATCTCGCTGTGTCATAAATATGTCTATGTTTTTTTTTTAATATTTTATTTATTTATTTGACAGACAGAAATACAGCTAGAGAGGGAACACAAGCAGGGGGAGTGAGAGAGGGAGAAGCAGGCTTCCCACCAAGCAGGAAGCCTGATATGGGGCTCGATCCTGGGTCTCCAGGGTCATGACCTGAGCCAAAGGCAGTCACTTAACCAACTGAGCCACCCAGGCACCCCAAATATGTCTATGTTTTAAAGCATTTTTCTGTAAATATTGTACAGAAACAACAAATTAGTTCATAAATTATAAAATATATAGAAGTGATTTTGACTTTAACTAGAGATGTACTAGACTTGTAGTAGGGCATAGAAATCCATTTCTTTAGTTCTCTTTGGAAGGGATGTTTGCATTTTGTTTTGCAGGAACCTTGTGTTTTGTTGTAGTTTTGTCATCATTTTTAAGATATAATTGTGAAAGAAAATATATATAAATAAATGTTAGCCCCCCCAGAAAGGTGAACATTTTATTTTTGTCTAAAATTCATTTACCCTCACTTTCTATAGATGGGAGAACACCTACTGAGGTTTCTGACTTCCAGTATGAAGAAATGGGTTATATATCCCCCGCCACATATGGAGTAGACATCTGATCTAGCTTGACAATAGCTGCTTCAACTCAGTATTGTGAATCTTGAACAAGTTACATAATCGTTTAAGAACCAATGGCTATTCATTTAAAAATTTAATATATTTCCTAGCAGCAGTACATATAAGAAAATATTCACTAACAACAACAGGAAATTCCCATTCTAACCAACATATTCCTGTGGCCTGATCTTGGTTTCTGCTCCTGTTCACATCCAGTTTCCTGTGAATTCTTTGAATTATCAGATTAACTTTCAATGATTCTCTTCTTGGGGCACCTGGGTGGCTCAGTCATTAAGCATCTGCCTTAGGCTCAGGTCATGATCCCAGAGTACCAGGACTGAGCCCCACAACAGGCTGCCTGCTCAGCAGGAAGCCTGCTTCTCCCTCTCTCACTCCCCCTGATGGTGTTCCCTCTCTAGCTATGTTTGTCTCTGTCAAATAAATAAAATCTTTAAATAATAATAATAATAATAATAATAATAACAATAACAATAATACTCTTCTTGAATTATCCAGAGCCAATATTTGTTTGCAATCAAAAAAATTCTGGCTAATAAACATTATTTGAAAATAATAAAATTATTTTTATATATAAACTTTACTGCTATAAAAAGTGCATAAAACTGTAACATAGTACCTTACATACAATCAGATCTAATGACTTTAGCTGATGTAAGAATTAGTGCAAACAAAAAGTATGATGTATCTTACAGAAAGTTTAGTGAACATATAAGGCATGTTAATAAAACATGATACACAAGAAAGATCACCAAGCTATTTAGGATCAGAAATTAGAAGTTATAGGCCTGATGATCTCAGCTAAATACTATGAAGACTATTTAATAAGTTTTTAAAGAATGGAATTGTCTCACTTGGGAGACTGTGCAGTAAAATGAGACTTTGTCCTAGATCTTATTCCCACATCGAATACTTATTGCCCATGTGATTTTCGGCAAATAACTTCCTTAAGATACAGTGTCTTCATTTCTATAATGAACAAAACCAGTCTTGCCATTTTATTGTTTTCCTCATTTATGAATTAAATAAATCTTTGATACATGCTCACTCTATCTAAGGTTTTTAACTTTAAAAAAGTTATGCTTTGGAGTAAGATGTCCAAGTGGACTCAACTTGTAGAGTTAATTAAGCTGTATAGGCCAAAAATGTATACCTCATGGACCATTTAAGTCAAAGCATGCATTTTCTTGGTTCCCAGAGTAAATCACAAATAATAAAAATAATTTTACTTTTGCTGCCTCTCTGATTCTGTTTTTTGCTTCTGATTCAGGTTTTTCGTTTTGTTTTGTTTTGTTTTGTTTTGGCCAAATGTAGTTTTGGTTCTGGTTTAAACATGGCTTCCCCACTGGTGATAGTAGTTCTGGGAACTGGATTTATCTTCAGTATATTTAGTCATTTCAGTGAAGTAAAAGCAGGGACCTATTCATTGTCACATAAGATGCTACTCTGCTTTGTTAAATAATAAAATAAATAAAGCTATAATTATACATTTGGTTTATGCTAAAAAACATTTAGTAATATTATTATTATTCATTTTTACTATTTAAGGAAGTATGTGGCTGTGTGGGGCTTTATTCTGTGGGCTTATAATCTTTGCAGTTCTGCTAAAATGTTTGTGTATGACAGCTGTTCTTGAAAAACCAGCCAATGGGGCTTTTTTGAAAGACAAGTTAGCTACTTTAGTTAAAAGTTATAATATATGGTGTTGAGACTATGATATAAAGGAGAATAATAAAGAGTGAATATAAAAAGAATAATGAAATCAATCACTACTGACATTAACAACATAATGTGAATATGGAAATTTTGTCATTATTAACACATTATTTCCTTTCACTATTTCTTATAATTCATTTTTAGTTCATATTCTTAATGATTTTTATTAAATCATCCATTTATATTTGAACAGATGAATTAAATTCAACACAAGTATACAATATTATTGTAGATAAAATTCCTCTTTTGGATTTTATAAAAACTCTCTTTTGCTTCTAATAAGAATTTGAGTTTTGTTCCTTAAAAAAGGACAAAAATTATGTTTCTATGTCTCTGTTTTGGGGCATTAAAACTGTTGTTCTTTTATGACTTCACATGTGGAAAAATTAGGCCTGAAATTATTGTTTCAATTTACAGATTTTCTGTTTCAAATTTTAAGTAACACTGATTTTGAAAAATTAAATTTATCCTTAATTCATTGAAAATATTAGAGATATCAAATGTCTGATGGATACAATTTCTGCACAATAAGGTCATCAACTCTGCGTGACTCTGATGTACTAATAGTACATGCTTTTAGGAATGTCAATTTTTAATAAAATCTGCCTTTTCTCCTGAGCTTTGATAAACATATGTAATATTACATTTGAAAAAGTAATGTTTTCACATTCATTGTGAAATACTTTCCTTTATAAATAATATCAATTTCTTTATAATATTTAATTTTCATTATAGTTTGTGTGATACATCTCTCTCTCTCTTTAATCAGATATCAATCATGAACACTAGCTTTGATCATAGAAACAGACAAGACATTTTTCTATGTGGAATACAATGGTATTTGCACAGGGAGGAATCAGTCTGCTGAACTGCTTATTTGATTGCTTTAGGCCTTAACCAAAAAACATCTGGCAAAGTAAGTACTGAATTTTTATGTACTAAATCTGAAAGTTTTTGTTTTTTGTTTCTTTCCATTCTAATTTTGAAAAATCATTACTTTTTCTAAAGAGGAAAGAAAAAGCTATTACTATTAGAAAAGCATGATTACACATTGTGGATTTTTAAAGTATTGACCACAGATCTCAACATGCATGTAGATGCCTACATTGCTAAAATAATTATATTTGGTTTTGCTCCTCCAGCTTTTTCTAAAATATCTTCACACTTACCACTTTATTTGTAGGTTATACCACCCAGAGGGCCATTCGACAAGGCTAAAATTCTCATATTTTACCCACACTGAAAACGAACAGATAATTGACTAATGTTCTACCACCACAACAAATGCATATTCAGGCATCTAAATTAGTAGTGCTGCTATGTTTATGTTACATTTTTTGCAAATGGATGGTATTCCATATATTTTTTACCCTACATCTCTCTATCTATATCTATAATTTTTGTGTATACACATAAACTTCTAGTATTTCTTTAAGCCATGTATCTAATAAAATTATTAAATATAAGCAAGAAGTCATTTAATTATACTATAAAGCTATCCATAGATATTATTAATCATTATTTAACAACAGTATTTTATATATGTAAATAGGTACTTATTTATATTACATATATAATTATATATATTTAATATTCTTATTAAGCATGCTTGACACAAACATGACCAAAGAATAACTTTTCTTGGTTTTGGTAGCATATTCCCCAATGACCATATTATTAGTTCCACTGGGACCAATTTAAAACTATTCAGCCCTGTTCTCATGGATTGAATAAGGCAATGTATCATTGTTTAAGTGTGCTACTCAAAAATTTGGAACCCAGATGAAAAACATAGGAATACTGAGTAAACAAAAAACAAGTACCACCCCAATTAATAATCTTTTTACAAAGTTTTAGAAACAATTTCTTACTCCTAATTTATTTATAATGTTTAAGGTATTAAAAAGCAGCAGTCAGAAATTTAATTTATATTCTTTATATTCTTCCCTTAGGAAAATACTCAATATTTGTACCATGTGAGTTATTCCACTACAGCAAACCCACAGAAAAGAAGAGACTATATTCA